>JAHDVE020009715.1:0-46528 GCA_022606495.2 Halesus radiatus | reverse complement strand
CCGGAAATGCTACAGGGGTAAAGCGGATTCACGGTATGTTATGAATGATTAGCTTATAAGACGATGGGCTAATCAAAATTTTTAGGAGTTATGAATCTTAATGATGTAAATTTGAATATCAATATGCTAAAAATTCCATAATAAATGACAGCGCTATATAAGGTATTACTTTGCAATTTTAATATCATCCTAGAGACTATAATGCATTGGATTTTACGGATATTTTATGCAAGGCTATGTGATTAAACACTTTTTCATTATGATGTGCTTATAACCCAAATATTGGATTTGCAAACAGGCATTACTAAAAACCACGAAAATTGTTCTGTGGTTATCCTCTTTGTTTTTTTCATTATAGGTATTGTTACGCTGCCCGTAGCAGAATTATACAATTTTACAGCTTTAGTTACCTTAGGTAGCTCTATCCGCTATATTCCATAATTTATCAAAATCAATTAACTTTACTATGATTTACCAAAAAAGTTCAAGCATTGTTCGCAACAAATTCTCATCTATAACATATGATTGCAACATGGTTCTTCCTTTATTCATTTTAAGTAAATTTGCCTTTAATAAGCGAGATTTCTAGTATGCCCTGCGTTTATTATCTCGTATAAATTACAAAAATACTTAACTAGGAAATGTAAGCTTGACAGATACTTTTTATGTAATATCTCTGAAGTTTTATTAAAAGCCTACAAAAATAAATGATTCCTCATGAATGCAGATAATTTATTGAGGCGCATTTTATCAGTATTTCGAAGCATAAGTAGCTCGTAACTTGTTGTAACCTCACACATCTTTTCTCTCAACTCCTCTATCACCCTTACTGTGTCTGACCAATCAACTAATTTTTTAGATATTTGAATTAATTAATTCGATCGATTTAATATATTGTTAAGTTAAATGCAAAAAAAATCATTGTCTTAAATGGATCTGTCAGAAATAGGACATGATGAAACTTCCCTACCAAACAAACAAACAGCCGACATGGAAAGTATTGCAATTGCAATTGATGATTCCAACCAATTAGAGGGCAAAATGGCAGAAAATACACCAGAGTCGCAAATCATATCAGATGGTAAGAAAACCGTGAAAAACTCTGCTATTGACAGTATAAAGCAATGCTACCAGCTTACTTTATTTCTTGCGATCTGTTTAATAGGACCATTATTTATTTGGGTCATTTGCATTTTTAGTGGAGAAGAGGTAGGTAATCATGATTTATTTGCATGGCTTGGAGTTACCGCCACTTACGTTGTTTGCGTTGTTTTAACTGTCTGTTGTTTTTGGATAGCTCTGAAAACATTGGAGGCAGGTTCAATTGCGACATTTGCTGCTTTTACAATAGGCGTGTTTTTAGCTATCTGTTGGTTAGCTATGCATGTTGTTCTAGCAATAATAATTATTTGTTTTTTTGCTACTAAAAACTATTTATAGCTATAGGATAGAATAAAAATACAAACTACAACCTTAAATTGCTTTGTGTGTGGTTAATAACTCATCAATTGTCATTAAATGTCTTGTAAATCCTCTCATGGCCCTTGATCCACAAACTCGGGGTGATTTTCAAAAAAAATTTGCTTTTATTTTAGTGTGTGAGAGTTTTGATTATCATTTATCACCCGATCAAAGTATTAAACCCTTTCACGTACCCAAGGGTTGCCGCCAATTCGTCAAAGCTTTCACAGCCGCTACTTTTCTTCTCAGTCCTCTTGCATTGCTGTGCCGTGGGTAGTCAAACAGATAAAAGGTTATTATTTAATTTCAACATTGTTTATACCCGGTTTTCTATGTGTTGGTTCATTACTAAGTTTATCTGGGATTAAAGTACAAGCAATTCTGGCATGGCATATTTATTGTATTTTGTAGATGCATTTAAAAATAACTTTATTGTTATGCCTTCAGGTAGGTATCACAAGCCAAGACTGTCTACAAACAGTCGAAGTAGAAAAGAAAAGAAAATGCGATATTCTTGCGAATGAACTTGGCTTGATATACAAAGCTAAAACCAAAATTATAACTTATGTTATGACATAAGACGGGATTGTAACCAAATTTCACAAAAGTCAAACGAAAGAGCTGGGCATCACACTTTCATCGAAGCATACATCCAGTCGCTCGTACTGAAAAATACCCTTGAGGCCATTTCTCTCGAGTATAGGAGAAGCATTGAGGATGAGACGACCAACGAGGATGTCATTTAAATGGCCGTTGAACGACTATGCGATGCTGGAGCGGATATGGAAGTGGTAGGGGACCGAACTAGAACAAACTGAAGTTAGTAACTAACCCAAAATAAACTATTAGTATGTTTTTGTTATGCCTTTTACCAACATAAGGGTTAATTTAATCGGCTACAACATTTATTATAAAATAATGCATATGCTGCACTCATGTAAATTATTGTAAAAGTTGACACAGCTACCCTTATTCTTATTAATTTAAAAGAAAATCCAATCTTGAAATTTTGAACAAATCAATAAGTCGTACTAGGTATGTAAATCTGTAACATTAGTGAGAAGGCGTCTTTTATGACAACCGTAATATATGCTCGAATTTATTTTGGTACCTAATACTATAGCATATCCTTTATCGTGAAATAATGTCTTTGGGCTGTAGTAAACATGCTTGTACGGCCTTTCATCAATTTGACGCATTAGCCGACAGAACAAATAAAAACACTTCTTGTGATATAACATATGCCCCAATTGGTTTTATCTGGTAGCACAGATTAATATTCTGCACTAAAAGTTTTCCTTTGGATAATTTCACTTATGTTATATGTCTATATTTGCCGCGCCATAACCTTCTCTTAATGCTTTCTGGCATATGCTAACGGCATCAATGTGATTTGCACACGCGTAGATACCTCCAAAGATAAAATTATCTCCGTTTAAGTATATTGGAAATTCGACGTGGGACGGTATTGTTACGAAGTACCATAATGTTCATGTAAGAAAGATAGGAATTGACAACAATACCAAGGCATACATCCAGTCAATAGTCCTCAGGAAAACTCTCGAAGCCATATCATTTGATTACCGACGGCATAGCAATGCAAGAGGAGTGAGAGGAGAAGTAGCGGCTGTGGAGGCACTTGAAGAATTAGCGACATCTCTGGGGTTATGTGAAGGGGATGAATAGTCTAATTGTGGACTAATTGGAAACCAAAAATCTTCCTCAATGAATAAATATATTGGAAATTCATTTATTTTATCTGGTAGGATTCAAAAGATTATTGGCAAATATGACACAGGCCACAAACACATTGGAAACAGGGACTTTTTCGTAACATATAAGTAAATAACTAACGAAAGACAAAGGCAACAATAAACTAAAGTCGTAATCTTTAATATGTGTGCCGTAAAATTATAAGCTCATAAATCAGCATTTCTATTAATTATATGTTGATTTATAATGTTTAAACGCATATACTGATGTACTTCACGGTTGAGGTATTAAATCAAATGTCCTACTTTCAAAGCAGCATGTTATGGTCACAAGACATTTAACAGTAATGCATAGTTTTACTCCTTGTTAAATATCCCTCCTGTGCAAAATAGATGTATCTCCTTTTCATTGAACACATACCTGATAGTTTTACATTTGTCACTTTGTAGGCATGGCGTCAGTATACTGGGCCAAAAACCCAAGCCTTGTCTAAACCGAAATGTTGATGAGGATTTTTAGTTGACGGAAATATAACTCTGTTTGATTCGATCGATGAGATAATTTTAAATGATAATAATAGTATTTAAACAAATTCATTTCGTCCTAATACCAGTGAAAATGCCATCAAAGTCGCGACCCGTGCGTTATATTATCATCACCATTTTGTAATTAAGTCTGTTGACCATTTTTTAAATGTATAAAATATTATAGACCTTGGATACTTTGTACTAATACTAAAGGTAAAGCGTTATAATTCCTGATAAATTAGCAAATTTTACACAAAGGATTAGCCCAATTATTCTAGGTAAACTATAGCCCGCAGATAAGGGGTTTGCAAAAAGGAAATTATAGAGTATTAGATTGATCTTAGGTAATATGCATGAAAATGGCAGATTATCTTCATACTTGTGGTATTATTCGTATAGATACCAAAAATTAATTTACATTACAAAGGATGACTGATATAAATAAAAGTATTTTATTTATTGGGGTATAATTTCTAACTGTTATACAATTTGTCACATGCAATCGCTCCAAGGCCAGCACTGACATCATTGACTTGTGTCAACCTCTCTTTCTCTACTAGGCTTTTCTCATCTAATTCTAAACCTCCCTTTCGAGCTTCCATAGAGAGGCTTTCTAAAGTCATCTTAAGCACTCTAGACTGATTGTATGCTTCGACTTGGTACTGATATTAATAAAACAAATTTAATTTATAAAAAAATCTGAGAAGCGAGGTGCAAGGTTTTGCAAATTATTGCTACAATCAGAATGCAATATCATCACCTATTTATTGTTAATATGCTTCACTGCATCCTCTTTTTAGCATCAATGCAATCTCTGCAGTTATACACACACCCCTTACCTATGTTTCATTATCACATCATTTACAAAAACATGTGAAGGCGATGTAACTATGCAAGGGTTGCTTGTACTTAGGCCAAGACGATTGCTGTAGAATCACAGACTCGCGTATTGTTGGAATGTTGCAATGTAAGGCTCGCAAAGATGTGCTCGGCCATTTTATGGCCTACAGATTAGTAAGCATTTGCAGAAATAATTAAAAATGAGAGTATTGTAAATTACGGTTATAAAGATCTCACATATTACCATGAGATGCTTTATGTCGCCAACTGGATTTTATATGACCAGAAACATTTAATATGTAATTTTTGGACGCCTTCTATAAATACGTAATCAAAATCGATAGCGAATCATTATAGCGTGCGTGTTTTTCAACAAATGGGATTGGTGCTAATATCATATTCTATTTGTTACCGAGTTCATTAGTTTGTTTCAGAACCTTGCACAGCCACGAGGTTGTGTTTCTCCTTTACATTTGCTCTATTCTTATATAATTTAACTCATCTATAACCCTACCAACTTCCCCTTCGCCCCTGCGTATTTATGAGAGATGCTCTCGAGTGTCTTCTAAATAAATCTTAATTAGATGTATGTTTTGATTGTGGGTGTTAGATCTAGTGCCTTTGCAATTCACTATGAATGTTGTCAATAACCCACTCCAGACCGTGGCGCGTTTAATATTCTAGTCCAATCTATGAAAAATCCCAAGCTCGTTAGCTAACATGCAAAACTTTCTATCTTTCCCAAACTCCGCTTCAAATGTACTAATAAATAAGATTATATGTTCAAACGATATTATCGCAGTTATGGAAAATCCTTGTCAACTAGACCATGTTTTATACGAGGATAACAAAAAGCATGCATTGCTTTACGAGATTAACGCAAAAAAAGACGCAATTGAACAAAAAAATGGCGCAACTGACATTATCTGCAAAGATTTAATCTCTATTTTGTTTTCGCTTTACATCTAAACCTATGCTAAATAGCAAATATAGCAAGTGTTTATCATGTAATTGAGACTGTAGAGTCATTGCTAAGGCATCTATAGTCTGATCTTAGAAATAAGGTGGAAATTTTTGATTAAACTTAGGAACATAGATAAGCAAATGTTAATTTTATACTTGAGCTAAGTTATTTGATTTTGATATATTTATATTAGTCGCAGTTTTATTTTTTAGATTTTTTTTTGCAAACCAAAAAAGGCATCGATAAAAAACAGGTCACATATTCCAAAAAATCATTTTTACTCTAGTTATTGTATTATTAATGTGACAGGACCTAGAAATGTATTTGTAGGCGTAAGCTAATTATCTTTTTCTTAGCAAATCCTGCATACATTTTTCGAGAAAATATTATGATGGGCGTGGTTTTAATAAAATCTATATACTGGCTTAATTAATTGTGATTTTCCGTCCATAGAATATATTGGGTCTTATTTGCGCGTATACACCTTAGCTTGCAGAGACGATAGCCTTGAGGTCAACTTACCTAATGATGATCTAAGTTTAAGATCGTGTAAAGCCGATTGAAGTTTGCATTGTGCCAGCAGTCTGGAGCAATGTTAAAGCCTCCTTGGGTTCTTGCATAATTTGTTACTAGAAGCGAAAATGCTTCCATTTTATATGGAAGATTCTATCGGTAATAGGAATTATGATATGTTACAGTTCTTTAGTTTAAACCGAGAAGAATAGTACAAGCTACTTGTTGGTATGACTGGGCTATAGAGGCAATAAGAGTACAATTAATTGATCATTTGAGTTTTTGTAGTTTACCCGCGTTAAATAAATAACTAATGGCACGTATGCATAAATAAGAGTTTTGCTTTTTCTTGAGTAATTCGTTTTTTACATCAAATTTTAACCCGTAATATGAATTCAGAAACGGAGTTGAAAAAGATGTTTAATGAATTACAAAGCTGTAATGAATCTGAAGCAATCGTCTATATAGACATAATTGCAGCGAAGATAGTGAATGCTGAGGTGGACATTGATTGTATACTCCAGGTGCTCGATGTTCTTATTTTTTATGGCAAGAAAAATGATCTTGTTTACAACCTTAGTATTTTCAAAAATCTTTTTGACGAAATTTGCGACAAAGAAATTGGCAAAAATGCAATAAAGACGATATATACGCATGTGACGAAATGTCTAAACTCAAAGTACAAAACAGTTAGAAAAAATAGCATTGCAATATTGGGATGTCTAGAAACATTTGTAAAGGTCAGTGATGACACGCTGATAGAAATATCGTCGCATCTATTTGACAAGGATAATGAAGTCGTTAGGGAAGCTATCAAATTCCTAAAAACCCACCAAGACCTCAAGATAAGCAAAAAAGATTCTGTCTTGGACATTTTTATTAATCTATTGAGACATAGCCCTGATCCAAAAGTGCGAAAAGATGCTTTGAAAAACATTTGCATAAACGACGAAACAATCAAGTATGTTGTAGAAAAAATAGTTGACGAGGATTACAATGTCAGGAAATATTTTTATGAAAGCATAATCGATAAAATTGATTTTGAGAATGTAAGAAATGAAATTACGGGGTTTTTGTTAGAAAAGGCTTTTCTGGAAAGAGAGCTTGACTATCAGCAAAGATTGTTGACATTTTGACATGCAGTCTAGATACACAAGAAGACTTGATAATATTCTTGGGCAGATTTACTGGAAAAACACAATTGGAACTTTTGCGATGCTTTATACGTAATAATAGAATTGACTATTGCACATTGCCAAAGACAGCAGTCGAAGCAAAGATACTGTACGAGCACATCTTACATAAAAGTAATGATGATCTAGTCTTACCGAATGCAAATTCTTTTATAGCGCTGGCAAGAAAATCTTTGAAAAATAATGATGGAGATTTTGACTATTTATTGTACATTCTCAAAATCTTGGAAACATTACACATAAATGATAGTGATGACTGTTTAGAATTATTTTACAGCATTCTAGATATAAGCAAAGAGGAAGAAATTTTAGAAGAGATTGTAAAAATTATTGATGGATTGATGCTGACTGAAGAAAAATTGTCTGCCGTGTTTATGAATATGACAAAGAACTACTCTGGGATTGCCTTGATAATGACAAAGCTTGCTGCAAAACATCTAAGAATGCAGCCAATTTTAGTCAAGAGCTTGCTTGAAGAATTTAAGGATACATCTGCAGATCAAGACTATTATCTCCAGGCTGTGTTGTATTATTTACAAAAAAATCCTGACACTTTTTATGCCAATTTGATAATCGGAAGTGAAAAACTTGATTTTATTACAGACCTCTATTGTATCAACCCATCATTTATGGATTTATCTGCTTTGGAATCCTTGGTATACAACACTGCAGAAAGCAATCCAGAAAATGCGATACAACCACTTATCAAACTAATGCTTAGCACCGGAAATGTAAATCAACGCTCTTTTGTTTATCTCGTTGCACTGTATTTTGAGATCACGGATAATTACAACAAACAGTGTGTTAGCTTGTACTTGTCAGAGACTATAAAAAAGAATCCAGATTTGTTCTCTAATAACTTTGAAGCATTATTTGACAAAGTAAAAGACAAGAAGATGTTTGCAAACCAAAGTATATACTGGATCAAGAATACCAGCACTGAAAATGGAGAACAGAATCTTTTTTATATGGTCTGCTGCTGCTTGGTCAAAAATAACTATACAAAACAGGAGATATCTTACTTGCTCAATATATTGTATCAAATTGAAATAGTTAACACTTGGTCAAAGAAAATGATAAAAAAGATATTGTACTGCTGTGCAAATATTGTCAGGAAACTGGAAAATAAGACAACTATGAACGATATTTTAGGCAATTTGATGGCTATCGATGATGGTGAGCCTATAAGCTTAGAATTAATCCAGGAGGTAAAGGCAATTACAAGTAAGTAAACTACACTATTGAGGCTTTTTATATCATTACTAATTATATGCCTATTCTTCTGGTATTGTATATCAATTTTTGTTTTTTATTCCCATAGTAAGAATAAAAAAGAAAAGACAAGAGATGACCCTTTCAGCTTATTTAGCACATAAAACTTTATTGCATGTGCCTAATATAAATGATGCGAAATGGATCAAGAATGGCAAAACTGTGCTTAAGCACATTTGTTAATTATGTAATATCAGTTTTTTTGGTTCTTCTAAGCAAGCGTGGTATGTTTATTCAACAATAAAGAACTAGGCAGATAAATGGCTTTAATGTATTGGATTATTTGGTAAAAAAATTAGGCCTTTTGCTTATTAGATGCCCATAAAACTGATACAAAAACACTTGCAATTAGACTGATTGACATGTGTCAAATTTTGCCAGGAAACTAAAGCAGTATTCGGCGCAGTAGGCTTAAAGCAACATAATATTACTGATCATTAATTCCTTTGCGTGCTAAATTCTGGATTTCAAGCTTCATCTTATTACATATTTAGACGCTTGCGTACTGCGAAAATCAGGTTATAGCATTAGCGGCAAGCATATTCATGCATACAACCTTATATATTATAGTAACACAAAATTTCGCACAAATGGATAATAAAATGCATAATTTGCAAAGAAATGAAAAAATTTCCATGTCACCCGTTAATTGACTGGAACTTGGGTGGAGAGAAAGACTTTATTAAAATCTTGTGGACTGTTGGAGATAAGTTATTGAAATCTAACCTATAGCATGGGGCGCTACTTGTTTCTTAGCGGACTCTTTATCTCGGATATTGACAGCTGCATGCAATTGTCTCTACCATTTACTCCCCTGCGCTCGGTATTGCCGAGAAGAAAATTATATTTGCTAACCATGTGGCTACTGCTAGTAGCACGCTTCTGGGAGTTACAGCCACAAGCAACTTGATTTTACAAGGGTATGGTCGAGGTGTTCCTTAGATATTAGTAAAGAGTGAATGAGAGGTTTAGACGCATGTAATGTGAAAAAGGATAACTTAAAGAAGTAACATCATACAGTCTATTTGTGTGCATATCAACTTCTAATTGCTAGATTCTTGCCTAATCAAATACACAGGTTCATATGCGGATTAAAGGAAATTGAATCATACCACATTTTATGAGATAGGATACTTATATGCTAAAGTCAATAACACACAGAACATATATTTTGTGTCCTAGTTGAATATTACTTGCGTATGTTTCCTAATGAAAATCCCCGGTTTTGGATCACAACAATGATAAACATCATAATTACGCCATTCTGAGAACCGTGATAAAGATACATTCAAACTGAAGTACTAAGGATGACACGTAAGCCCCTTTATGGGTGTTAGAAGAGGGGGAATTGCCACGGAACAGAACAGTATTATGCTGATGGAAGAGAGGCAGCATAATTAATAGTAACGCTCGAGCCTTCGCATAATCACATTTGGAGCAAAGTTATAAGAAAAGCTAACAGAAGTTTTATCATCAAAGATTATTTTAACCGCATAAATCAAGATGAAAAACACAGACAATATTAGCTTGACGATAAAATTAATAAAAAAATGCAAAAACCAGCCCGTGATACTGCAGATATTGTTATCTCACTTACTTTTTTTGACACACAACGTCAATGAGACAAAAATATCAAGCTACACTTCTGAAATCGATTCAATACTCGTTTCCTGCTTTATGCAAAATAAAAAGACGAATAAAACCATGGAAAAAATGATTTTGCAGTATTTGATAGAAAACAGAAAAACTTACTGTACATACAAACTAAATTTGATTATGAGATATTTGCTATGTCAAAGAATAGAAAAAACTAATTTTTTTATACTCAACGAGCTTTTACACAATTACATGTTTAAAAACACTTTAAATGATTATCTCATCATAAAATATTTTACACGTGTCCATACAAGCAAATTTTTTGATTTGCCAGTAAAAAATAGGCTACAGGATGATGTTTTCCGATCTTTTCTGCTAGAAGTAAAATCAAGGAATGTCTGTCTAGCGCACTTTATATCAATATTGCCATCATTCATTAACACAAACATTAGCCTGTCGGCCTTCAAATACGAAACGCCTATGTTTTTTGAGCACAAAGTCTTGGAATCTTTGTACTTATATAGCTCGTATGAAAAATCAAGTCAAAATATTAAAGAAGTGATTGATAGCAATGAAATGAAACAAAATCTGACCAGATTCCTTACACAACAAAAAGTAACAATGAATACTGAGAATGGTAAGCTAGATTTCCACTATGTATTCTTAGAGTCAAATCAATTTTTGATGATATAAAGCATAAGATAGAGCGGTGTAATGATAAGGCCAGATTTATCGCCAATCTAGCAAAACTTTGCGATTACATGAAAAATAAATATAAATAGTTAATAGTTGTTTTTACTTACTTGCTCATCATTCATCCTTATTTCATCCATTCTCTCCTTGTAGACATTTTCTATATAAGTCGTGAATCTGCTTTTAAGATCGTCGAAATTTTTACAAAGTTCCTTGTGCATCTTTGTAATTTTGTTCAAATACAGCCTTAGCGGCTCTGTTGTGTTATTAGGCACATCGACTCTGGCAGTCCTTTTCTGTGTTTTGAGTCTGATGTATTTGTTATACAGTTGTTTGTATTCCATTTTTAGAACGTTAAGATCCATGTTAATTTCAGGGTTTACATGCACATCACCTTTTATATGCATTACGCGTTCTAAAAAATTTAGTGTATTTACAATATCATAAAAATTGTCAATCTTTCCCCTTTTAGTATTATTGTATGCAACATTGTTCTCTTTACTGCTTTTTGCACAGCCTTCTGTCTCATTCTTAATATTTCCTATGACCACTAATTTTGCATTTCCACCCAAGGAATCCTTTAGTAAATGAGTAAGCTTGGAATTTCTGTAGTTTGCATGTGCTTCATTTTTCGACAATTGCTCGATAAACATTCCAAGATACAAAATTGATTTGTTTATGTTTGAGCATTCCTTTTGCCTCTCTTCGTTGTACTCATAGTTTATCCTCTCTGATCCTGCCAAATCAATGACATGCAGCTTGTTTCTAACAACAGTGTTCATCTTCTTTCTCTCCAAGTAGAGTGTGAAAATAGAATGACTACGACTGCTCTCTATATTCATTTTCGTCTCTGCAGTCTTCCTTTGCACAATGCCTTTTTCAAACCAGTCCAAGAAGTCATCATAATTATTTATAGTAATTGTTTTGGTGTTTTCAGCATAAATGCCTCTTTCAGGATCATCTCTTATTGTAATTTCTTTTTTATTGTCAAAATCAAATAGGTCATAAATTGTTTCATTGTAAATCTCGAGAAAGGATATATTTATTGTCAGGTTTAGTCCTTTGTTGAAAATGTAAGCAACAATGCGTTGTAGCACACCTTCGTTATTAGGTGTTCCTTGTATCGTGTATGTCTTACCGCTGCCCGTTTGTCCGTATGCTAGTAATGTGCAATTGTATCCATTTACAAAATCTTCTGCTAAGTCCTTTCCTGCCACATTGAAAATGTCTTCTTGATGTGCGAAAAGTACGCCGTCATATTGGTACATTTTCTCGTCATATGCAAATTTGTTTTGACTGTGCTTCATTTTGTTTTTGAGGCGTAGAAACACTTTGTTTCTGTCTGTCATTAAGGTTAGAATAATTTTGCTTATGTAAGTAAAAAAAAATATGAAATTTCTTAAGCCAGGAAAGTCAGTACGCACAGTACAAAATAAATGTAAGCTGTACTAACTTATAAAATGCAGATTTTTCTTGATCTGGACGGGTTAATCTTCCCGATCTAGTTTTAAAGCCATATGAAGTGAATCTTGTTATATCAGCCGAAAAATCTTTATGCAACAAATCATTGATATGTATTTCGAGGTAATTTGCTGTAGGGGGTATAGATTTTTCAATGGTTTACAGTTTACCACGATCGGTCATCCAAGGACCAACACTAAGATCATTCTCTGGCGTCAGGATCTTCAAGGCTATTCTAACAAAAAGTCTTTAGACTTTTATCATGTGGATTTTAATTGCTATCTTCAGCACTCTTGACTGATATATGCTACAATTTATAGCGAATCTAAATTCTTTTATGTTGCTTTATAATCACGTCCATACGTATAGCTTATATATGGGTTAAGTAAAAGGTGTGAACTGGCTCGTTGCAGCCTTCACGCATCTTTTGTATCAAATACATCTTATGCCTTTTATCTGTCTAAAAATTCCTCAATGCTGCTTCTCTGTTCCAAATATATGACCTCATGTGTCTTTTTTAGGACAAGAGACACTGCGTATGCTGCAATGCTAGGTGTCACGACTAACACTACATTTTAGATTCTGCGATGCTCAGCAACCACACCGCCCAAGTCATAACATAGGCCATCATTATAGTCTTGAGTTACACTATTGGCCAAGTTCATGCGCAAGGAGATCGAATTAATATTTTTTCGGCTTCAACGCATTGCAAGTTATATCAAGTAGCAATACCTGGAGTTAAACAAAATTATTTACTTTAGCATTTGTCATAATAAACGAATCCTCTTTCTGTTTTACATCTTGGTAGATTCATGTTGAACAATAGTGCAAAGTCAAAACTTTATCCTCAGAGTTTCTCATACAGAGAAATAAATTACAGATATATTTTATTTATTAGGGTTATTTGTAGTTTTAGCTTATTTTGCAGTTTCGGATCTGCAACCACTTGGTGATTCACATAACATATCAATGCTCCTGCACACCTCATCGTCTCTTAAGCAATCATCATCTATGCTTCTCCTGTACTCCAAGGAGACTAGCTCAATAGTTTTCCTGATGACGAGGTTCTGGATGTATGCCTCAATGTGGGTTGCTACACCTAGTTCTAACAGATGATGTTTGTAGAATTTAGTTACCACCCCATCCCATGTCATCACATATGGGATTATTTTTGTTTTTGCCTTGTAAATTAAGCCCAGTTCACTAGCTAACAAATCATACTTCCTAAGTTTTTCGTTTTCAACAATGCAAAGGTTGTCAATGCTTGTAATCCCTACCTCAATCAGAATCACCTCATTTCTGACCTTGTCATGCATAAATATGTCGGGTCGGTCATGTGAGATCTTGATATCCGTTTTGATTCTTGTATCCACTTTTATTTGCGCATATTAATTCTCAATTATTTCTTGTCTGAGTGTGTTCGCATTTAATTTGTTTTTTTAAAATTGTATTGTTGCGAAACTAGGAGGTGTAGACATCTTAGTACTTCATTATGTCTACGTGTGTAGTCATGTCCTAGCATAGACTTACATCTGGTAGCAAGATGATCTACAGATTTGTAAGCTTCCCTACAGTGGGGGAAATAAATTACATACAGATGAAGTTTGGTATGTATTACACGCGATAGTAAAACCCTGTTCTCGTGCAAATTTGGGGTTTGGGATATGATCAAAAAATACACGGGTTGTTATTTGATTCTTCAATATGGTTGCCGTATCAATTGAAAATTTCTATAAAACACTCTGTGTATAACCTTTTTGAGAAGGGCAACAACATTTTTTTAAAGACTTATGTAAATGTAGTCTGAGACAGGCAAGTATTGTAAGCATATTTTGTCATGTAAAATAACCGCCCTAAATTTACATATTCGGCACCTGACTCAATACAGCCTGCATACTATATGTTTGATAAAAATCATGCAAAATATAAAAGTCTGTTTTATAATTTTCAATACTAGAGTAAAAAACAGCGATATTATGCATATAATAAAAATTCGAGATATATGAATGGACGTAAAGAATCGATCGAGTATATCTACTAGCAATAGAGATTGGTTTTTTTTACACGACTAAGATCAGTAGTCTAAAATCTAAACAAAGAAAAACTGATGTGTACCACATCCAAGATATTAAAAAAGTCATTATTGTTTTATTAATGATAATTTCGAAATGAAGCATGAATGGCTATAAAACAATTCATCATCTATGTAAAATGCATTCTTGATAGCAGGAAATGAATTGTGGGATGAGGGTATATTTTCTACAGCTTTGTTATTGTGTCTATTCAGTACTCTAATGCAATTTTCTTTGTCACCAAAAAATGTTATGTATCTCTCACTGCAGATCAGGCCTTTAAATTCGCATTTGTATGCATCCTTTATATGCTGCCAATTATTGTCAAATATTCTAATACCATCTTTCATCAAAACATATTTATATTTGTTTGTAATGTATATCTTGTCGAAAAATATATTGTCTAGATACTTCTTACTGTTGATCATACTGTAAGTATCTTTGTCAAAAATAACTATAGATTTGTCCTTTTTCAACATTGTGATACAACTGTCACTTACACAAAAGTCGTCTATAGAATCGTAAAACAATTTAACAATTTCGAAATTATCTAAGCTATAAACTTTCAATGATCCGTCTAATATGTAAAGTTGATCAGAAGCAAAAACTTTCGACGGGCTTTTCAGCTTTGCAAGTTTCATGTCAACAGCTTCTAACTTGCTGATGTTAAGTACCTTAACAATGTTTGACTTCTGATTGATTATTATGATATTATTTTCATCAATAAAATCGAAATCTGTAATCCCGTACATCAAATTGATGATATTAAGGGTATGCGATTTGGTATTAAAATTTTTATAGATGTAGATATCATTTATCGTGGTCACACAAACAACAATTCGTTCCTCGCCAGGATAGCTCTTTGCAAGCTTTATTGTGTTATTTGTCTTGTATATTTTTTTATTTTGCTTGATTTGTATTTTTTCCCTTTTATGCATTTTGTATTCTTTTTTTGTATTTTCATTCCAAAGAATATTATTTTTCAATTTGTATTCTTGCCTCAACATTTCTTCGTTTTCTTCGCTGTCGGACCATTGGCTTTGGGTTTTTGTATCGACTAAATCGTCGTAATTAACTGACGATTCACTGCTATGACTTTCTGAGCTAAAGTCGTTATATTCCGTTTCTTTGTCAAAGTACGTTTGATTACTTAATTCCATAAATGGGGTTGAATAAAGAAATTAATAATGGTTTATAGGCATATAAAAAAGGTCCTGACTTATTTGCAAGACAGAATCAAAATAGATTACAGAGTGCAAAATGTATACAAGCAACCTTTAATAAATCAAAAGCGATTAATGGTTATAAAAATCTAAAAAATATAGCGACTGAATAATTGTTTAATAAAATAAAGGGTATTGCACGCCATTTTTTGCGAATTTGAGTTTTGATAGCAATGAAAGAAATAAAAACATATAGAATTGATTAAAATTTACAACATCAAACCTTATTTGCTCGTAAAGTCCCGACATTGTACAATACCACGGTTTGCTTTATGCCCATATGCCTCAGGCGGTTTTGATGCTTCTTAAATTTTATGTCCAATTCTCATTTAATTTGAATATCCATTGCATAAAGAATTCCTTAGCTTCTATCAAAACGGTGCCGAATTGGGTCAAAGGTATTGTCTAATATTAATTGCCCTCTCGCGTGTAATTATTGAATAGTAACCAATTATCTATAAACTTTAGGCATTATAGTACATTCCCATCCATAAACAATTCAAATCACTTTCTTTTTCTGACTTCCACCTAAACTACGATCGTAATACTTCTATAAGATATTCATCCGCACTAGAGGTTAAAGTAGAGTTTTATGCGAGCTGTAGCACTATTTTTATATAAAAACATTTTCTGTATTTGTTTACATGACATTCTGTCACATCATGCAAATTGTAGAAAGAGTCTTTTTATGAGAACAAAATGATCTAAAATGTATCCGTAAAACTGGTTAATAAAGGAAATGTGATACTCCTGTGAATCAATTTGGCTGATTATAATGCCAAAAACCAAGATTAATATCTACACTATGACATACAACAGGATCATAACCAAATCCCACAGAAGCCACATCTAAAGTTTTGGGCGTCACAGCTACCATTGAGGCAACCTCTTAGTGACTGTACTGGATATGAACCCTTAGGCCCTTTCTTATAAATCTTTAAGAAAAAAAGAATGGGGCAACAGAGGATAATGTCATTCAAATGGCTGTTGAACGACTGTGCGACGCTGGAGCGGATATTGACGGGGCAGGGTGCGAAGTAGAAACAACCTGTATGAGGGAACTAACTCAAAATTAAACTAGAAACTCATACAAAACTAACTCATGCATTTTAAATGGCGCCTAGGACTCAAGGTTTTTCTGCTTGTTAAAAAAAACGAACGTCATTATCCACGCATATATCAGGTAATTTTATTTACTTTTACAACAACTGTCGCCTCTTCATCGCTTAAGTAAAAAATTACACATTCTTCAATACACATTACAATGTCAACCCAATCATATGACAAAAACCACAAATTTCTAAACAAAAGATTAAAATCGCTAAATGAAAATTTGCATTCAATCTTGCACTCAAATGTAATTACATCATTTATGTAAAACACTATTCCATTATCACATTTTATCTGTAATTTCTCACTGTCATTGAACTTTACTAAAAATTTTGCTAATTTTGTATCAATTTCTATACGCCTAGTAGTAGACGATGTGATTGGCTCAAAATGGTTATTTTCAAGATAAATCGTCTTTTTTATATTAAAATTTGTAATGCAATATCTCATAATGCTAATTTTTTCGCTGACCGTCTCGATTTCAAATGAAGAATTAATAATTTCTTTCAAAGTATTCGCATGTAAAGTAAACTTCATGTTGGTGAAAATCGGCAGAATGATTGTTATGCTTTTTGTCAGTAATTGGTTTGGAGTGACTGTAATTTTTTGTGACTTTTTTTCGAGAAACGTGATCTTGTTGTACAGAAGTTGTGCATTTGTAAAAAACCCTGTTTGCATAAGGGTAAGTCATAAGTTTGAATATGATAGTTTCATATATTGTAGCACATGTTATTTCCATCTATCCAAGCATTAACGCGTATGATTGAAGTATTCCAGATGAGTTTATAGGCGATGGTAGTTGATTTTTTGGATGGTTTTTTACTTAATGAATTATGGTTGAAGTTTGGATCTGGATATGTATACATTGTTATTTACCACTATTTGGAATGTTATAAGGGTTTAGAGAGTAATTAAGAGAGTATTACCCATGATTTGGTATTCTATAATTAAATCATGTTTTCTTTTTTTCTAATCATACTTAGACTAGGGGGAAATAGCAATATTTTTCGTCTTGCAAGGATTTTTCGGATTTATCAGGCGTAAAGCCGGGTAAAAACTTCTTTTTGCATTTGTTTATCATATCCCATACAATCACATTCTCAGCTATCAATATGCGTTGACATGGCCATAAAAAAACGCTTGATAGAGTAATAAGCATTAGCTTTATATTCATTATATTCAATATTTTGGTATATACATTGTGACTCGTATTTGCTTTTCTACGCCTTTCCAAAAGCTTATTTTTTTATTAAAACAGTAGTTGCTTTTTATGTTTGGTAGTGAATTAATATAAAAATGGCAAAACTTATAGTAGGCCCTATGTCGGAAGTATAAAGGTCTTATTTATTGTCTAATATATCCTCA
Organism: Halesus radiatus; assembly: GCA_022606495.2. Lineage (NCBI taxonomy): Eukaryota > Metazoa > Arthropoda > Insecta > Trichoptera > Limnephilidae > Halesus > Halesus radiatus. Next base: position 28,525 of record JAHDVE020009715.1, on the reverse strand, counting down.
TTTGGAATTTTATACATGGCAATGAAATTTTTCTATTTTTAGAACTTGCTATTTAAATTAATTTTTATGCTCGGTCTATGAATAAAGAACTAAAGCTAAAATACATAATAACAAAAATTTATGATTCATGCACCTCGACTCGCATTTATAAGGCAATTAATAGAATCACACAGCAGCCTTTCTGCCTAAAAGTAGTAAAAAGCAAAGAAAAAAGAGAAGCTGATAAAGACTTTGAGATTTTAAAAATAGGTGGACATTTAAATATTAGAGATTATCATTTTATTCTGGAAATCAAACAAAGCAAAATACTAAAAACGATATTTTATTCTGTGTATATCTCCGCTTTTTACACACATACATTGCGCGAATTGATTAACATACACAATAATTACTTACACGAAAATGAGAAAAACAAAGAATTTCAATCATTTTTAGAACTTGATGTGATTCATCGTAAAATAGCATTAGTAAGCATTATGCTTGACGTTGCAAGAGGTCTTGTGTATTTGCACAAAGCAAAAATCATCCATCGTGATATAAAACCAGAAAATATTTTCATAAATAGCACTGATATGATAGCTAGGATAGGAGATTTCGATTGCATCAGAGAAAACGTAAATCCCAATGATGTCAGTATGACACTAGAAGTGGGCACAAGCTTATATTCTGCGCCAGAGTTGCAATCTGGCGTATACGGCTGCAACTTTGATGTTTATTCTTTAGGCATAATAATATATGAAATGCTTGTACCACATAAAACACAGATGGAGAGATTGGAAAAGATCACAAAACTAAGAGATAATATACATAAGACAAACATTCTATCATTAGCGGAACAAAATCTAATCAAAAACTGCATTCATAATGATCCAACGATCAGATATCAATCTCAAAATGTTTTATCTTGTATCATAGACATTTATACCTCTCTTTGCAAGCTTGTGGCATAAAAAAAAACTCGACTTTTATTTGCTTCTTTTGTAGGACGAAGCTCTCATCACTTTATCATTCCCAACTTATGCACCCTAAACCTCCACATCATCGGATAACACTATCGGGGGCACTCCGACCATACCTTTCCAGGCTTGGGTTACTTAAGCCGGTAGTTCACAAAGAGCTTGTGGCATAACTTCAGTAGAAACGACAGGTTTTATCTCTTGTGTAAGATGTTTTTATGCGATACGATGTTGGAATCATTAGTAAATATGTGCATATCAAAAATAATTTCGTTGAATACAGAAACGACTATTATGTTTTTTTTCCTGCTTTTACATTACCATGTATCTAGCTGTATACTAAACCCCCCCCTAAGGTGGGATGTAAATAAAGATTTGTTGTATCAAGTACCTTTGGGTTCTTTAAAAAACATTAATGCACTTTCCTCTTTATTTTGCTGGTGCAAGCGCGCTTTGGATTTAAAGCATAATCCCGTGCTTTGAGGTATTTTCTTTTGCTTATTTATGCCATTTCCCTATTTAGTTAGTATAATTGCATAAGAGTTGGAGTAATCAATCTTAGCACTTATACTTTTCATAATAATTCAAATACTCTAGTTTGGACAATAATTGCATCCAAAGCAAAAGCGCATATCTAAGTTTTATTATCAAATAAGATGATTAGACGTATAATGGCGTTGGGCGCGGTAGCTTAGCAGTGAAGCTCCTTGCTGTTTTAAAGTTCATTACAGTATCTCAACCGTCATTGGTCGATTCAATGCTAGTAGCCAAAAATCCAGGTTTAGACCCCCTGGTTAGGCACCCTGCATCCATTACAGTTGCAAAAATAAGGCCCTTCCCAAAAAGATAGGGGACTGGTAGTTAGTAGCGATAGTTATAATGTCTGACAGACCTCGCTTCAACTAGAGATGAATAATTGCAACACCTAGAGGTATGATTCGGCCGTAGCTAAAATTAAGAAATTTTATCTGGACGAAGTGCAAGTTTATGCAACAATGAGGTGTGTAGTTGTGAAAATTCGATGTCATGGACATACACAAGAAAATGTCTCCGATTTTTTGGGGACGAAAATAGTTGAACACCAGGTGAACATTAAAAAATTTGTCGGGCGTATATTCAATTTGGCAGTTACAAGCTAACAAGTAGAGGCAATGAGATCTAACAAAGCGGGTAAATCCTTTTCCCTTAAAAAAAATATTCTGACTGCAAACAGAAAAGCAATTGATGTTGATTTTTTTTGCGGTACAAACCAAATTTGATGATAGAGAGTGCAAGTAGATTTGTAATTATTTATTTCAAAATTTATATCAACTTATGCCAGATGTTGTGTTGCAAAGTAGGCAATATGAAATTTTATTTGTCGTAATTTTGTGTTTTCAGAAATTCTTCATAGTCAATTATTGGCTTTATAGTCACCATGCCTAGTGAATTGTTGGACAAACAAGATATTTTCTTATTCCTTTTAACGGCAACACGCAACACCATTTCATCGATAGTATTTTTACGTATCTTATACATCATCCCACTGGAGTAATAAACATCTTTAGCAACTCCAAGGATCCTATCATGTAAGTTTGATATGTTTCTCTTAATCAAATACTCACCATTTTTGCTCAACACATTATTTGGACTAAAAGTATAAAGATGGATATGGTCCACATCGAATGCAATCAATATTAGTTCTGTAACTTTTGATTGCAATTTAAGCAAATGCACATGCTGCAGTAAAGATATGTTTTCGGACATGCTTAGTTTGTGGATTTTTACAGGCTTGTGCTGCAGATAGAAAAAGCTAACCCCGAGCAAAATATCACCAACTAATATATAGTTCTTAATTGTACTTATACTTGTGCATATAATTTGCATATCATAAAATGCAATTGCTGTGAGCCCGTTTAATCTATCAAACTTGTAGATCATCAATCTCGTACCCTGGCAGATAGCAATATTACCTCTAATTTCTTGACATGCCGTAATATTAGAGTTTACTCGTAAATCAGCAAGCGGATTTATTTTTTTACTGCTGCTCTGTGCGCCTACACTATTTATTTGCTGTATCTCAAATACAACCAACCTTCCCTTTGCGAGCTCGTTATATCCTTTCAAGATTGACAAGGCACATATTAAAAAGGTATTATAATGTTTTTTTGGCAGAAGATCGGACTTGACATTTTCATTTAAGGACATGTATTTCAAGTCTGTAATATACTCATTTTCTTGAAAATCATACGCATCAAGATGCACCATGTCTTTTTGATACAAGCTGAGTGTCTGTATTTTGCATGTTCTTTCTTCCTCGGTTTTTTCTCCATGCAGAGCAATCGCTATAGTTCCGAGTTCTTTATTGCTGTCCAATCTTATTCCAACACCTCCTATAGCTTTCTTTCTGCTCAGTATATAATTGTCAAGACTGTATTCATCCTCCATTGAAAATTTAACAACCGATCCCTTTGTTATTCCTACATTATCGCAAATAAAATCAAACTTAATATTAGTCGTGTGTACAAAAACCTCTTGATTTTTATATTTAAATATCCTATTGGGCAGCAAGAATAGCATCCCATTGCTAACATATATTTCTCTTTTTGATTTGTCAGACTTATGCCTATGCCTATAAATACCTATAAAAATCTTTTGACTACTTCTATAAGTCAATGTATACACATAGTTGGTAGTTTTTAATGCTATATACAACGTATCAGATACAATAATCTCCATTTCAAGTATATCGACAATATTTATAAAAGAATCGGTTTGTACGCAATAAACATTCTCGAGCGTCTGCTTGTAGTCTAACATATTGTTTACAAATACTGTTATCTCATTACCATTTAGAATTGCAAGGTTATCACCAAAAACTGCAAACATTTCACATCTTTTAATAAATGATTCATGCCTTTGCCCATCAAATTTGAGTATTTCCATAGTTGCAGTCAGGATGTAAGCTGCATTGTCATTGATTTTAGCATCAATATATGTCGCATCTTTGATTAATATGTTAAAGTCATAGATAAGCATTGTTCGTGTTACTTGAATTTTTTTCTCTTGCAGTGTCCCGCAAAGTAATGTTTCATCACTTGTGTTCCAAATACAATCATCTAAAGCAACCAATTCATTTTCCCATTTACAAAATATTGTTTCGCGTGAATTTGATAGCCAAAATAAATCATTCATGGCGTGTATGCTATCAAAACCTTTAAGCTTCATAGATTTAATCAATTTGATATGTAAAGCGTCCAATATAATTACTGCATTTGAATTTTGCAGGCCCACGAAAGTGTTGCTATCAACTTTACACATATTTGTTACAGAGTAATTTGCTATTGTGCTGTGCCCATTTATTTGTACTTTTATAGATTTTTCCCTAGTAATGTTGGCTAATTTAGCGTTATCAATGTACATGTCGCCGTACAAATCAGTGCATTTTTCAATAGGATTGTTATTAAAGGCATTAAGATCATTTACAGTAGCTGCTGCATATATATTTTGAAACAAATCAACCGTATTGTCTTCGGTTCCTATCATAGCTAAACTGGTGTTTATGTTAGCATTTGATTTTACTTGTGGCTTAATATTTAATTCATCCTCTGTTTTATCGAGATACTCTTCCTGAATGGAATATTGGTATAAATGTGAGTCATTGATGCTATTACCAATAAAAATATGCATATCCGTAACACAGCTAAATTGACACTGCAACCCCGTTAGTATTTTTTCAACATTGTAACTTTTTACTCTGTCATGCAAAAAGAATATATAAACAGTGTATACACAATATTCGCAAAATACAAAGACTATATCTTCAAAGGTTTTAATATCTTTAATATTACCATCAATATCTATTTTAGTCCGTAAAGAAGGGTTTTTTATTGTGCTAATATACAACCCGTAAGTTTCATTCCTGAAAACACTGCAAATACCATTTTTGAGTGAAACAATATTGTAGACCTCGTTTTCGATGCTAAAATCTGTCACCTTATACAATTTACCATCAAAACTGTACAGAGAAGCAGCTTTAGTCTCATACAAGTCGCAGAGAAACAAGACACTTGGAAGCGAGAAACTATTGATTGATGTAATTTTAATGATATTTTTAATCCCTAGGTCTTTTGCTACATTAATGATCAAAGACTCTTTTTCTTTTGTATAGTCAAAAATAGCGAGATATTGCGTTGATACTCTCACAATGATGTAGTCACCAAAATTCGTGAAAAATGGTGTGTTACTATATTGTTCAGTAGTACATCCTACATCTATACTATTTGGCAATCGAATTTTAGTTATGCAAAATCTGTTTTGTTCAAAATACTTTAGACCAAGTAAATTGAGCTTAACGCCATCAAACATCAGTATTTCAAGTCTAGAAGTTTCCATGAGTACTATTAAAAATGTCTTCCCGTTTCTTTCGAGAATCTCTGCCTGTAAAATTTTTGTTTTGTATGCTTTTCTTGCTAAAAGGTTTAGATCTATGTCCATTAGCCTTATGGATGTATTGCTTGTCGTTAGTAAGTATTTACCCATGCTTGCACCAGTTATTGTGTTTGCAAACTGTTTTTTTTCTATTATGTAATCCATAAGGGATAAATATTTTCTAAGTCCCAATTATTGATTGAATGATAAATGAGCATGCGAAAATATAGTATACAGAGGGTAAATAATAGATTATGGTCAAAAAAATGACAAGATATATTTGTACATGGCAAGAAGGTCGAGGTTATTCTGTAGGTAGTTAGTATACCAAGCCAGGATCATTTTGCAATGTACTCGAATGAAAAGGTGCTATAATATCTGTCTGCGTATGACTTGGCCTAGTGTACAAAGCCAAAGCAATAACATATGGAATTACCCCGGGCGGTGCGGTTACTAAGTTTTATGAAAGCCAATTCTAGTTATTAGGTGTTACATCTACCAACGAAGCATACATACAATCTTTTGTACTGACAAATACAACTAAGGACATATTTTTAAAACGCAGAAAAGCATGGAGGTTGGCTAAAGAGAGGAGTCATTAGAGAATATGTGTTGGCTTAGACAAATAAGGAATACCATTCTTTTACAATAGTAACTTATCCTACATTAACCTGAAAATTAACCAAATCTTATGACAAAAAAAGTAAATGGAGGTAATCACAATTTATTGAAAGAGAAGGATATTGGGGCCTGGACCTTTGTAACACAGCAAAATAGGGACTAGACCATGGGTCACAACCTTTTGTTGTAAAGGGGCGAAATGTTTTCCATTTGGATCGGCGCGGGCCGCACTTTGTTGTACAGGAGATAATTATTTTCAATTGGATCGGTGCTGAACGCACTTGCAGTAGGTCTACATACAAAATTTAAGCTTGCGAATATCTCAGTTACAAAAGAAGCTTACATTACATGTGAACGCCGCCTGAATGGGTAGTTAGAACAGCGAGTAGGAAACTTATTGTGTTACTAGCGGTCGACAGCCGAATAATGCGAGGTGCATGTGGCGTCCTTGCCTTATTTTTCTTCCACACGCTCCAACTTCACTATATATTCGCCCTTTCATTACTCGATTGTAAGTTTTATGGTCCCCAATGTGCGTTGCGGCAAGAATCTCGCCGGCCGCACAAAAATGTCTCAGGGCCGTAGGTTACTCGACCCCTGGACTGGACCTTTAGAGATGATGCTATCGCGAGAAGCTGCAGAAAGTGTGTGCGAGCAAGCAATAGTGGGGCAAAATTGTCAGCAAAAGTAATAGATAATTTATTTCTAGGTTAGTTGCTATAGTTTGTTTATCTTGCACTCTGGTTTAACCGATGCAATCTCCGTCTTATCCAACAGCCTTTTCGACATCATCTATTCCTCTTCCCTCCCTTCTTCGCCTCTGTGTTAGTCCAGGAGATGCTCTCAAGGGTTTTTCAATAAATCCTGAGTGGGATGTATGACTCAATTACTGGTGTTATGTGAAGTTGATTTGCATACCATAACGATGGTAATTTGTGACTAGATCATCCCCCGTCATTACATATAAGTCGTTGTCAGCTAAAGTAGGTCTCACATTTAATCAACATGTACACTAAGTTACATGGGACCGGAAAATACAAACAGTCGATTCTAATGTCCATTGTCATAATTATATCGAGTATTTATTAAATACCGTTTACTATTAGCTTAACAAGACACCATTTGTTATATCAATCCCGTTTCCCCTTGACCTTTGCATATACTATACCAATATACTGTAGATATTTTTAAAAATGCTTTTTTGTAGTTGTCAATTCTTGGTCTATTGCATAGTATTCCATATTCATTTGTGGCTAAAATCTAAACGGCCTGTATGCCTTACGGCTCCAAGACGCCGATTGGCTAAAAGCTTTTTGTCATTTATTATTCAATAATTTGTTTTAAATTATTAGGCAATTATACAATGATAATGCGGCTATCAAAACTAACTCCTTTATCTATACCGACATTAAGATCAAAAATAACAAGCCTGATATCTATATCCATGACAAAATTAAAAATAAAATAACGCTGGTAGAGATGGGAATTACCTCACGAGATAATCTTAAAGCAGTGGAGTTGGAGAAGCACAGGAAATTTGATCTTTTAGCGAAGGAACTAAGCATTATGAATAGCTGTGAAGTTGAAATAATACCTTTTGTTATGACATGGGACGGTATTGTTACAAAGTATCACAATATTCATGTAAGAATATAGTAATTGATTACAAAACAAAGACATACATCCAATTAATTGTTTGAAGAAGACTCTTGAAGCATTCTCCTTCGACTACCGAAGAAATAATATGCTAAAAGGAATAAGAAGAGAGGTAGCAGCAGCGGAAGCTTGCGAAGAGATGGTAGAATTATTGAAAGAGCACGAAGGGGACGGGTAGTCTGATAAGAAAGAAAGAAGAAGCATATTTGTTTTCCTCAAATAAAATTTTTTAGGCAATTATAACCCAGAAATGTGGATACGTAAAAAATCAAAAACACGGAATTTGTATTACTACTACAATGAAACAACTAAAGAAAGCACGTGGGAGAAGCCTAAAACAGATTTTCGCATATATCATATATTAATAAAACATAAAAACTCGAGGAATAAACCAAATGACAGATCTGAAGATGAAGCAAGCGAAATATGTAAATTCCTTTTGGAAGAGCTTTATCAGGCGCAGAATCGATTAACAAGGTTTTCCGAGTTAGCAAAAATATATAGTGAATGCAGTTCTAATGCAAAAGGTGGAGATCTGGGATACTTGGTAAAAAATACATTTTATAAAAATTTTGAAGACATAGCATTAAGCTTAGAAGCTAATTCCTTCAGCAACATTGTACAAACCGAATCTGGTATGCATATTATATATAGAAGCGGGCAAACTTTGATGGAAAACGAATAAATGGTTTTACGAGAACATATAGCCAATCTTTCTTCTGTCAATACTGTCATGCTAACTACGCAATTTGATGCTAAACATAGACCTGTATTATTTAAGCATGTTCTGCTCATCATATATCTATCATTAAATATGTCGAAATATCGAGAGTAATATCACTCGCGGGTTATGCCCCTATCCAATATTATTTGAAATACATAATGACCGAACCTGAATTTAATTATCTAGAATGTAGTGGAAAGGATGTCTTAATATATTGTGTATATGTTAAATTGAGGAAAAAACGCAACTTACATCGTTTTTTCAATTTATGTAGATAAATAGGCAAGCTAAAACGATTTTCACCGAGTTGAGTAGCAAACGACTAAAGAAAACTATTCGAAGTGCAAGCGCTTGACATTATAGCGTCAACTCGGTTATTGGAAGATATCTTTACTACACCTGGAGGTCATAGTAGAAATAAAAAGTTTCTGTTTACCACAAGCATTCATAAAATATACATAAAATGCACTTGAATAATAGTCGTAAGAAAAGACAATTTTGCATCCATAAATTTTTGTTTTATCTTGGTGAATTGCACTTAAGGATACTCTCGAGGCCATTTTACTGGAACACGGACGCAGAATCGGGGTTGAACTGATATGGAGCGATCGTTGAGGAGGCTTTCGAAAGATTTTGTAGGATGGATTGCATCAGAAACGTCTTGTCAATAACAAGCTCAATAAAACGTGAATTTTATAATAAACATTATATCTTGGTGCATTGATGCAAAGCTAGGTAAATCCTTAAATTAGCTGCTACCTACACTTAAGTATGTATGACATTAGAAGACAAGAAAATCTGCTTAATTCCAGTGTTATATTTTACCCGTATATGTAAACTTCTACAGGCTGTTGGGTTGTTTTCATAGCTGATTTTATACCTTCATGAACGAAGAACGCAAATACAAAGAATTTACCGAAGCTTTAGTAGATGTACTAAAAGATAAAAAGGAACCGAACATAAAGATTGAGATAAGACTGGGAAAAATAACTGACAAATATACCTCTACAAGAATTAAACTCGATGTCTTACATCCTATACTGCTTGAAAACTTAGGACTACATTACACATTTGTTAGCGGCGTAGATTCCAGAACCTTTAACAGAATACAAGAAATTTATAAAACATCTGAGTACAAACAAAGTATTGAGCGTATAATTTTTGACCATAAAAATAGATACAGATATTTAGAAAATGAATTTGTTGATTGTACTTGCAGGAAGAAGATTGATTTGTACTACATTCATTATCCTGATTTATTTTACGATGTCAGAATTAGCATCACTCATATTGTTATTTTAACACTAGATGACACAGACAAAATGTCAAGGATTTGCGAATTTACCCAAGAAAAAATATGTTTTGACTTTGAGGACTATGCGCTTAGTTGTTGTTGTATAGTAGCCATGGGTGGTGGAAGGAGCAATGAAGTTATTTACGAGGTGACAAATGGAAAAATTAATTACTATGACTTTTTCTCGAAGAATTTTGACATAATCAAAAAATATTAAATGTTAGTAAGCTTTGTAATATTCTATTCGTATGTGTGATGCTTTGTATGCTTAACATATAAACAATCGAATAAATTAGCACGAGTATGACACGGGAATCGATATACCTTGGGAGCGCGCGGGTAAATGGTAAGGACTTAATTAATATCCTATCATCATTTTTATTTGAGTATACTTATATCGGGGGTACAGTAAAAAATCTCGTGCAAGAAATAATATATAGATGCAAAACTGATAGGTAATGCATCAATCGATATACTAGCATTAAACAGGAGGAAAACGAAGGTTTTTGATGCCATCTAAAAATGAAATATGTGTTGAAAAGCTAGGTGATTGGTAGTCAAAAAGAAACAACTCCCTGCTCACCATGTAAGTATTGAAAATACGAATAAATAAGGAAGACACAGAACATAATCAAACAAAGAAAGTCTTTAAACTTGTCTTTTCATTAGCTTGCTCCATATTTTCTAAACAGACTACAGCTCTATAATGATATCATGCTCTTATCTAGATTTTCGCCCGTTTTGTATACTGCAAGCTCAAGCTCATCTAAAAAGCACTGCAATGCAAAAAATATATCGAAAAAGTCTTAATGAACTAAAAGGGACCCTTGAGGCTAAGTTTGCATATCTAATCTAACTTCGTAAAAATGTTAAATATGGAAAGCAGCCACAAAAAAAAAATCTGATTTTATTTATGGTAAATCAGTCGCTAAAAATTTTCATTAGATTGCAACTATAAGGAGTTTTTAACATCATATATACCATAATACCAATCCTGAAGCCCACTTCTATCATACAGTTCGTGCTTTACTTACTAGAAGTCTGCATGTCAATAGTTAAGTTGAAATAAAAATGGGCCGTTTCTACGTATCCTATAGGTTTTTTAAATAATTAGTCTCATTGGTGTAGTAATTGCATTTATCGACTTGGTGATTTTCTCTACAGTTGTTCACTCGCGTGCGTTGTCTTCCATCGATCAGTATTGTTTTCCATGATGCTACAATTAGCAGTTTTTACCTCCATCTGGTTATCAACCATCCATTTTGGAGGATTCAGGGTGTTCTCAAAAGATCGAGTCTAGATTCTGCTACAATGATCGTACGTCTGCGAACATCAGGCTACTAAGACCAAAAGAAAATTTATAAACAGGTACTGTATTGCTATCAATAAGTATACTGTAAATAATATATTGAACATCAATGGTGAGTTGGACCTCCTTGTCTTACTCCTCTTTCATATCATAGTAGTGGCAATGAAAACAACTATAGATTGGTCTTTGTCATTCATTTTTCTATTTAGGAGAGTGTCTAATCAACAGCATTTGGCAGGTAAGTTCTGCGGCGTCAATAATCGGGCTAAGACAAGTATTTGGCCTTACAAAAGCATCAAATGATTTTTTGGCCATAACCCGTCTCAATGATGTAATTTCAAGAACTTTTAAATCTTTGTGTTGTAAGTGCTGATCTTTTTCAAGCCCGATATTTATTTATGTCTCAATTCTTAGTAGTTTTTAATCCCAGCCTTATCTCCAATAACACAACATAAAAAATCTTAGAAGATTTTATTTATGTATGTCCATGACATCAAATTTTCATAACTACACACCTCATTACTACATAAACTTACACTTCAACCACACATAAACTCTTCACGTCAGCTACAGCCGAATCATACCACTAGGTGGCTTGGATTATTCTTCTCGGGTTGAACCGAAGGGCTGTCACACATCATAACTATCGCTACTAACAGATCATTCCCTATATTTTTAGGAAAGGGCTTATACTTTTAACTGCAATAGATGCAGATTGCCTAACCAGGGGGTCTAAACCTAGATTTTAGGCTACTATCATCGAATTGACCAATGCCGGTTTCGAACCTGCAAGGACTTTTCTCAACACCAAGGAGCTTGCCTTTCGGCTACGGCACCGGATAACACAACATAAATTATTGGAAAACTATCAATCGATATAAACATTCTAATCACCAATATTTTCTATCAACTTCCTTCCACAGTAACGCCGTGCATGCCACACAACACGGTGGTCTTAAAACTTAATGCTAATTTATGTAAGGTTACATTTTTATAGTATCTGCGTGCTTTATGTATTTTTTCGTAATGCATAAAAAATAAAAAGCAAACATCATTGATCTTTGGTCAATAAAATAGTAAAAAATTATGTATTGAGCTCTAAAAATCTCAACTCCGAGACTTTCGAATGAACCATAAGAGATTGTCAGTAGGATTCATTACGCATTAAGTTTTATTTTTAAGATGGGTAATTTCTAGCAAGAAAATAAGAGCCATATTCTTCATCGCTGATTTGAGGGCCTGCTGCTCTAACAAATGTACCTAAGTATGGGAGATGATGAAACGCAGTTCTGTTATCAAAAATACTATCAATGACCTTTTTGCAGCGTACTTCTTTGCTACATGGTGAGCTATCGTCAAATAATGAATAATGAATATGCATAATGTCAAACCATTGCTGAACTCCAGAAGAAATAAAATCGAACGCGCTATCATGACTGCTTATATTGCAAAGTTCAATCAGATATATAAGTTCCGAGCCATCCCTTTCTTTATATTCTCCTTTGACATGATCATAAAAGTATCTGTTTTCAAAGTAACTACTTCTGTAGTATAGTCCGCCTTCATCCGGGTTTAATCGGGTAAAGACAAATTTGCAGTACATATAAATCTCAAATATACTCATAGAGTTTTGATGTATGAATTCAGCAATACTAACATGTTTACGCTCCTCATGTGTTTTTCGCAGATTGTCCAAAGTTTTAGATGCACATTCGTTTATTTTGCTAAAACTATCATAAAAACTGCCCTTCTTCTTTTCTTCCAATTGAAATCTTTTAATCATATATGCTGCATGTTCAAATATTTCTGAAATCATCTTTTCAAAATTAGGTGTTATTTTGTCTTGAAGAAGTTCTTCATCGTTTAAAAAATGAGGAACTCCATAGCACAATAAATTGGCACCATTTTTGGTTATGTGTAATTTTTTGTTTTCAAAACTTTCGGCGGATATAAACGTAAATCTGTTTGTAAGATTATAGAAAAAATCAAATGTACTTGAGAAGATCAGCAACTCCTCATACTTCTTCTGTTCAATAGTTATGGGCCTTGGTTGCGACTTGATTTTGCACATATGCATAATTAGTTCCGGAACAGAAACTTTACCAAATTCATTCTCAGTCATTCTAGAAAAAATATTTCCCTCCCTCATGTATCCCTGTTTTTTATTTTCGGTAATAACTTGCTCCATGTTGGTATATTCATTGATTAAGGAGCTAGTAAGTCGTTTTTTTAGATCTTCAACCAATTTTTCGTTTTCCATAAGCTTTGAAAATTGACACATAAAGCAATATTCTGGATACTTAGCAGGTCTGGAGCCATTGTTCTGTTTAACTGGGAGGCAATGCCCAAACTTGCATTTATGCCTGTAATTGGCATACGCAAGCACATCTGCTATAAATTCTTCATATTTCACATTTTGGATTGCATTAATTATGCTCTGTTCTTCCCGTCTGTAATGATTCAAAGTGTCTGAAGCATTCTTTTGAATGCCAGCTACAGCACCAGCAGCCAAAAAGGATTGTATAAACACGAATAAAACTTTCATAAGAGACATGATCGTTTTTTATTTATACTTTTTGGTTTATTACAATATTAATTGCTCATTTATTAAATTTCTTAAAATGTGGGTAATATTACTTACATGATAAAAGAAAAAAAGATAAATAAATGCATATGAGGACAAAAACGAAATTAATCCTTGCAAGGTGTAACAATTGTAATTTGCTTTTAATGTATTGTTTATAAAACATATTGATCCTCTTTTCCGTTAATACGGCTTGATATGTGTATTTTGACACCATTCAAATTCTCGCTATTGCAAAATTTATCTACATTCATGCCTTATTTTTGTTATGTAATTATAGCAATACGAGATTATATGTTTTATTATATAAGTATTTAAATATCTCTTTTATCTTATAAATGTACTTAAAACAGGAAACCTTCGAGGCCATCTCCTTCGATTACAGAAGAAATAATCTCCTCAGAGGAATAAGAAAGGCGATTGCAATGGCTGACGCTTGCGATGAGACTGTAAGGTTGGTAGTGCAACATGGTGACGAGGTGTAGTCTGCAGATGGGATAAAGGTAAGAAGCAAAACTTTCCATATTAAAAAAAGTCTGTGCATCGAACGATATATGTAAGCCCCGGGTCTCTTTAAAGAGATACAAGCATATATCCAAATTGTCACACTCCAGCTAACTCTCGAAATCATATGTTTTGGGATCGTATAGGTATCTGCGAGAGAATGGAGAGAAAAGATGCAGTCAAACTGGCAGTTGCGGAGATGTGTAAGTTGGAATGTAATGAAGCAGCCGAAGATAGATAATCAAAGCCTAACTTATTTTACCCATAAATAAATCTTCTTTCTTATTCATGCACAACCCGATATCTTCATCCACGTTAAACTGTTAAATTTATTTATGGGTTAGTATATTTTATGCTAGGATTTAAGCACAAGTGTTTCCCGGCTCGTTGCAGCATCACACATCTTCTCTATTGACTCCTTTATCAACTTTCTCTGTCTGACCAATCCTTGATGCTCCTTCTGTGTTCCAAGGATATGGCCTCAAGTGTCTTTCTCAGTACAAGAGACTGTATGTATGCTTCGATGGTGGGTGTCACACCTAACTCTTTAATTTGGCTTCCGTGGTACTTAGTGTCCACACCGTCCTATGTCATTACATACACGATAAACTGAAGAATAAAATAACAGTATAGAAGTTGGAATAACGTATGAAAAAAAGCTGAAAACGGTCATAACTGAGAAGTATTAAAAATAAGAATTACTTGCAAAGGAGCTAAGCATTATGCACAAGTGTGAGGCAGAAATAATTCCATATGTCATGAGATGGGATGGATTGTTACTAAATACCACAAAATTCATGTCATAAAGATTGGAATTGACAACAAAAAAAGGACATACATTCAATCAATTGTTTTCAAAAAAACTCTGAAAGCCATCTTCTTGATATCAGAAAGACACAGTATGCTCATAGGAATTGGAAGGGAGGCTTCTGCTGCCGAAGCGATAGAAGAAACGGGGAGAGTGATGGAAACGGCTGAGAGGAGTAGTGGTCTATAACATGGGTCTGCAATCTGCGGCCCGCGCGATTTTTGCCGCAACGCACATGAGGGACGATTTTAACACATTTAGTTAAAGGAAACGAGAAAGGGCGAAGAGATGGTGAAGTTATAGCGTGGGGGAGCAGGGGAAGAAGTACTGCAAGAAGTCCACGTGAATCTCGCATCATTCCGCTGTTGACCCCCGGTATCCAATTCAGTCGCTCGCGCTGCGCTAAATACCCATCTACGCGGCGTTTAGTTTCACTGTAAATTTTTTTGTAACTAAAATATTTGCAAGGTTAAATTTTGTATGTATGCCTACTGCAAGTGCGGCCCGCACGTATCAAAATTTCAAATATTTGGCGTTTTACAACAAAAGGTTGCCGACACATGGTCTATAAGAAATATGACAGCAGATTTCATTATTTTCTCATTAATAAGTGAATTTCAAGCCACACGAAAACAGCTTATATACAGGGCGTTTGATAGGATGAATCATAAAGCATAACCAAAATGATGTATGTAATTTATCTGTGGATTACTTCCATTAGCTCCTTTCTTGTTTAACAGCAGCTTCACTTGCAAGACAGGCCTACCTCATCCTCTCAAATGCCTATTAAATAACTCTCCTTTTCAAACCATCTTTAATCCCCCTGCAGTGCCCAAAGGAGATGGTCTCAACATTTATTCAGTACATTGGATTGGATGTACGCCTCGAAAGAGGGTATTACTTCTAGTTGCTTAATGATCTTGTAGTGGTATTTGGTCACAATACCATCTTATGGCATAACATAGGGTATAAATAAAAATATGACATTTATTAATTTGCTATTTGGGGAAAACTCTCATCATTTCATTAATACTAATTTCATGCACTCTAAACCTTTCCATAACTTCTTAATAATAACCTGGGGGCCACCCCGACCATACCTTTGCAGGCTTTGGTTACTTGGGCAGGTAACCCACAGGAGTGAGCTAGCAGCGGACATAGGGTATAAGCCATAAAAAATAATATTTTTAATATCTAATGCATTCAACATAAACTTATAATTTTCGGGAAACGGGGTAGTCTTCATCCGTTAATTGACACTAAACTTTATATGTATCTAATTTATTTTCTAGTTGCAGTTTTTAGAGGACAGAGCTGTACCTCTTACTATATTATAGAAACATGTGTTGAGGAAACAAGAGTAATTGAACCACTACTTTCTTATGGTAAGAAGTAGAGATAGTTTTTTTATTATATATTTATTGCGACATAAGGTGAAATGCTAATGTTTTGAAGCCGAAAAATAGTAATTTGATCCGCTTGCAAATGAACTTGGCTTACTGTACAAAGAAAAAACCAAATCGTAGACTATATTATGACTTTGGTGGTGTGGTTAAAGCCTGCATCAAAAGCCAATAAAAAATTTAGCGCGACACCTAACATTGAAGCAAACTGTAAAATCTCGCATGGTTTAAGACCTTTACGGGAAAATATTCTTGGAATGGGGAAGGAGCATTGAGAAGTGGTCAGAGAGAGAAAGGGTATCAGATGTGTTCATAGAAAACATGAAATGGGCTGCTTGGAGTCTTGACGCTCTTGTATAAACACATTTTGAGCATGTCTACATTGATAAAGAATGGATATGTCGATATTTAAGAGCAATTTATTAAGAACTAGTATTCCCTTAATCGAAGCATACATCAGTCAAGAGTGCGGAAGATAGCAATCAAAATCCACATGATAAGAAGCTTAAGGGATTAAGACAATGCTAGCTCCTGTGAGAATTCGGGTCAACGAATGTTCTTAGTGTTGGTCTTACGATGACCGATTGTGGCAAACACCTGAACAGATGAAAAGGTTTTTTCTCGGTTTAAGTACCCCTTAAAACATATTAATGAGCCATTGATGATTGATTGCATAAAGATTTTTCGGCTGATTATACCGGATTTACTTTATATGGTCTTCAAAATCAAAATCCATAAGATTAATCTATAAGAAAAAGAAAATCTGCATTTTATAAGTTTGTACAGCTTACATTTGTTTTGTACTGTGCGTACTGACTTTCACGGCTTAGAAATTTCATATTTTTTTTTTGCTTACATAAGCAAAATTATTCTAACCTCAATGACAGACAGAAACAAAGTGTTTCTACGCCTCAAAAACAAAATGAAGCACAGTCAAAACAAATTTGCATATGATGAAAAAGTATATCAATATGACGGCGTACTTTTCGCACATCAAGAAGACATTTTCAATGTAGCAGGAAAGGACTTAGCAGAAGATTTTGTAAATGGATACAATTGCACATTACTAGCATACGGACAAACGGGCAGCGGGAAGACATACACGATACAAGGAACACCCAATAACGAAGGTGTGCTACAACGCATTGTTGCTTACATTTTCAACAAAGGACTAAACCTGACAATAAATATATCCTTTCTCGAGATTTACAATGAAACAATTTATGACTTATTTGATTTTGACAATAAAAAAGAAATTACAATAAGAGATGATCCTGAAAGGGGCATTTATGCTGAAAACACCAAAATAATTACTATAAATAATTATGATGACTTCTTGGACTGGTTTGAAAAAGGCGTTGCGCAAAGGAAGACTGCAGAGACGAAAATGAATATAGAGAGCAGTCGTAGTCATTCTATTTTCACACTCTACTTGGAGAGAAAGAAGATGAACACTATTGTTAGAAACAAGCTGCATGTCATTGATTTGGCAGGATCAGAGAGGATAAACTATGAGTACAACGAAGAGAGGCAAAAGGAATGCACAAACATAAACAAATCAATTTTGTATCTTGGAATGTTTATCGAGCAATTGTCGAAAAATGAAGCACATGCAAACTACAGAAATTCCAAGCTTACTCATTTACTAAAGGATTCCTTGGGTGGAAATGCAAAATTAGTGGTCATAGGAAATATTAAGAACGAGACAGAAGGCTATGTAAAAGGCAGTAAAGAGAACAATGTTGCATACAATAATGCTAAAAGGGGAAAGATTGACAATTTTTATGACATTGTAAACACCCTAAATTTTTTAGAACGCGTAATGCATATAAAAGGTGATGTGCATGTAAACCCTGAAATTAACATGGATCTTAACGTTCTAAAAATGGAATACAAACAACTGTATAACAAATACATCAGACTCAAAACACAGAAAAGAACTGCCAGAGTCGATGTGCCTAATAACGCAACAGAGCCGCTAAGGCTGTATTTGAACAAAATTACAAAGATGCACAAGGAACTTTGTAAAAATTTCGAAGATCTTAACAGCAGATTTACGACTTATATAGAAAATGTCTACAAGGAGAGAATGGATGAAATAAGGATGAATGATGAGCAAGTAAGTAAAAACAACTAACAACTATTTATATTTATTTTTCATGTAATCGCAAAGTTTTGCTAAGTTGGCGATAAATCTGGCCTTATCATTACAACGCTCTATCTTATGCTTTATATCATCAAAAATTGAGTTTGACTCTAAGAATACATAGTGTAAATCTAGCTTACCATTCTCAGTATTCATTGTTACTTTTTGTTGTGTAAGGAATCTAGTCACCTTTTGTTTCATTTCATTGCTATCAATCAATGCTTTTATATTTTGACTTGATTTTTCATACGAGCTATAAAAATACAAAGATTCCAAGACTTTGTGCTCAAAAAACACAGGTGTCTCGTATTTAAAAGCCGACAGGCTAATATTTGTGTTAATGAATGATGGCAATATTGATATAAAGTGCGCTAGACAGACATTTCTTGATTTTACCTCTAGCAGAAAAGATCGGAAAACATCATCCTGTAGTCTATTTTTTACTGGCAACTCGAAAAATTTGCTTGTATGAACACGTGTAAAATATTTTATGATGAGATAATCATTTACAGTGTTTTTAAACATGTAATTGTGTAAAAGCTCGTTGAGTATGAAAAAATTAGTTTTTTCTATTCTTTGACATAGCAAATATCTCATAATCAATTTTAGTTTGTATGTGCAATAAGTTTTTCTGTTTTCTATCAAATACTGTAAAATCATTTTTTCTATAGTTTTATTCGTCTTTTTATTTTGCATAAAGCAAGAAACGAGTAATAAATCGATCTCCGAAGTGTAGCTTGATATTATTGTCTCATTGACGTCGTGTGTCAAAAAAAGTAAGTGAGATAACAATATCTGCAGTATCACTGGCTGGTTTTTGCATTTTTTTATTAGTTTTATTGTCAAGCCAATATTGTCTGTGTTTTTCATCTTGATTTATGCGGTTAAAATAATCTTTGATGAGAAAACTTCTGCTAGCTTTTCTTATAACTTTGCTCCAAATGTGATTATGCGAAGGCTCGAGCATTACTATTAATTATGCTTGCCTCTCTTCCATCAGCATAATACTGTTCTGTTCCGTGGCAAATACTACTCTTCTAACACCTATAAAGGGGCTTACGTGTCATCCTAAGTACTTCAGTCTGAATGTATCTTTACCACGGTTTCCGTAATGGCGTAATTATGATGATTATCATTGTTATGATCCAAAATCAAAGATTTTCATTAGGAAACATACGCAAGTAATATTCAACTAGGACACAAAATAAATGCTTTCTGTGTGTTATTGACTTTAGCATATAAGTATACTATCCCATAACATGTGGTATAATTCAATTTCCTTTAATCACATATGAACCTGTGTATTTGATTAGGCAAGAATCTAGCAATTAGAAGTTGATATGCACACAAATAGACTGTATGATGTTACTTCTTTAAGTTATCCTTTTTCACATTACATGCGTCTAAACCTCTCATTCACTCTTTACTAATATCTAAGGAACACCTCGACCATACCCTTGTAAAATCAAGTTGCTTGTGGCTGTAACTCCCAGAAGCGTGCTACTAGCAGTAGCCACATGGTTAGCAAATATAATTTTCTTCTCGGCAATACCGAGCGCAGGGGAGTAAATGGTAGAGACAATTGCATGCAGCTGTCAATATCCGAGATAAAGAGTCCGCTAAGAAACAAGTAGCGCCCCATGCTATAGGTTAGATTTCAATAACTTATCTCCAACAGTCCACAAGATTTTAATAAAGTCTTTCTCTCCACCCAAGTTCCAGTCAATTAACGGGTGACATGGAAATTTTTTCATTTCTTTGCAAATTATGCATTTTATTATCCATTTGTGCGAAATTTTGTGTTACTATAATATATAAGGTTGTATGCATGAATATGCTTGCCGCTAATGCTATAACCTGATTTTCGCAGTACGCAAGCGTCTAAATATGTAATAAGATGAAGCTTGAAATCCAGAATTTAGCACGCAAAGGAATTAATGATCAGTAATATTATGTTGCTTTAAGCCTACTGCGCCGAATACTGCTTTAGTTTCCTGGCAAAATTTGACACATGTCAATCAGTCTAATTGCAAGTGTTTTTGTATCAGTTTTATGGGCATCTAATAAGCAAAAGGCCTAATTTTTTTACCAAATAATCCAATACATTAAAGCCATTTATCTGCCTAGTTCTTTATTGTTGAATAAACATACCACGCTTGCTTAGAAGAACCAAAAAAACTGATATTACATAATTAACAAATGTGCTTAAGCACAGTTTTGCCATTCTTGATCCATTTCGCATCATTTATATTAGGCACATGCAATAAAGTTTTATGTGCTAAATAAGCTGAAAGGGTCATCTCTTGTCTTTTCTTTTTTATTCTTACTATGGGAATAAAAAACAAAAATTGATATACAATACCAGAAGAATAGGCATATAATTAGTAATGATATAAAAAGCCTCAATAGTGTAGTTTACTTACTTGTAATTGCCTTTACCTCCTGGATTAATTCTAAGCTTATAGGCTCACCATCATCGATAGCCATCAAATTGCCTAAAATATCGTTCATAGTTGTCTTATTTTCCAGTTTCCTGACAATATTTGCACAGCAGTACAATATCTTTTTTATCATTTTCTTTGACCAAGTGTTAACTATTTCAATTTGATACAATATATTGAGCAAGTAAGATATCTCCTGTTTTGTATAGTTATTTTTGACCAAGCAGCAGCAGACCATATAAAAAAGATTCTGTTCTCCATTTTCAGTGCTGGTATTCTTGATCCAGTATATACTTTGGTTTGCAAACATCTTCTTGTCTTTTACTTTGTCAAATAATGCTTCAAAGTTATTAGAGAACAAATCTGGATTCTTTTTTATAGTCTCTGACAAGTACAAGCTAACACACTGTTTGTTGTAATTATCTGTGATCTCAAAATACAGTGCAACGAGATAAACAAAAGAGCGTTGATTTACATTTCCGGTGCTAAGCATTAGTTTGATAAGTGGTTGTATCGCATTTTCTGGATTGCTTTCCGCAGTGTTGTATACTAATGATTCCAAAGCAGATAAATCCATAAATGATGGGTTGATACAATAGAGGTCTGTAATATAATCAAGTTTTTCACTTCCAATTATCAAATTAGCATAAAAAGTGTCAGGATTTTTTTGTAAATAATATAACACAGCCTGGAGATAATAGTCTTGATCTGCAGATGTATCCTTAAATTCTTCAAGCAAGCTCTTGACTAATATTGGCTGCATTCTTAGATGTTTTGCAGCAAGCTTTGTCATTATCAAGGCAATCTCCGAGTACTTCTTTGTCATATTCATAATCACGCCAGTCAATTTTTTTTCGGTCAGCATCAATCCATCTATAATTTTTACAATCTTTTCTAAAATTTCTTCCTCTTTGCTTATATCTAGAATGCTGTAAAATAATTCTAAACAGTCATCACTATCATTTATGTGTAATGTTTCCAAGATTTTGAGAATGTACAATAAATAGTCAAAATCTCCATCATTATTTTTCAAAGACTTTCTTGCCAGAGCTAAAAATGAATTTGCATTCGGTAAGACTAGATCATCATTACTTTTATGTAGGATGTGCTCGTACAGTATCTTTGCTTCAACTGCTGTCTTTGGCAATGTGCAATAGTCAATTCTATTATTACGTATAAAGCATCGCAAAAGTTCCAATTGTGTTTTTCCAGTAAATCTGCCCAAGAATTTTATCAAGCCTTCTTGTGTATCTAGCCTGCATGTCAAAATGTCAACAATTTTTGTTGCATAGTCAAGCTCTCTTTCAAGAAAAGCCTTTTCTAGCAGAAATTCTGTAATTTCATTTCTTACATTCTCGAAATCAATTTTATCAATTATACTTTCATAAAAATATTTCCTGACATTGTAATCCTCGTCAACTATTTTTTCTACAACATACTTGACTGTTTCCTCGTTTATGCAAATGTTTTTCAAAGCATCTTTTCGCACTTTTGGATCAGGGCTATGTCTCAATAGATTAATAAAAATGTCCGAAACAGTATCTCTTTTGCTTATCTTGAGGTCTTGGTGGCTTTTTAGGAATTTGATAGCTTCTCTAACGACTTCATTATCCTTATCGAATAGATGCGACGAAATTTCAATCATGGTGTCATCACTGACCTTAATAAATGCTTCTAGACTTCCCAATATTGCAATGCTATTTTTTCTAACTGCTTTGTACTTTGAGTTAAGGCATTTTGTCACATGCGTATATATCGTCTTTATTGCATTTTTGCCAATTTCTTTGTCGCAAATTTCGTCAAAAAGATTTTTGAAAATACTCAGGTTGTAAAGAAGATCATTTTTCTTGCCATAAAAAATAAGAACATCGAGTACCTGGAGTATACAATCAATGTCGACCTCAGCATTCACTATCTTCTCTGCTATCTTTGCTATGTAAACAATTGTCTCGGCTTCATTGCAACTTTGTAATTCATTAAAAATATTTTTCAACTCCGTTTCTGAATTCATAAAACGGGTTAAAATTGGATGTAAAAAACGAATTACTCAAGAAAAAGCGAAAAACTCTTATTTATGCATACGTGCCATTAGTCATTTATTTAACGCAGGTAAACTGCGAAAACTCAAATGATCAATTAATTGTACTCTTATTGCCTCTACACCCCAGTCATACCAACAAGTAGCTTGTATTGTTATTCTCGGTTTAAACTGAAGGACTGTAACACATGATAACTCTATTATCAATAGACCGTTCCATATTTTATGGAAGAAATTTACGCTTATAGTAACAAATTATGCAAGAACCTAAGGATGCTTTAACATTGCTCCAGACTGCTGGCACAATGCAAACTTCAATCGGCTTTACACAATCTCAAACTTAGATCAACATCAGGTAGGTTGACCTCAAGGCTATTACACCCTGCAAGCTAGAGATGTACACGCGCAAATAAGACCCAATATATTCTATGGACTGAAAATCAAAATTAATTAAGCCTGGATATAGATTTTAATAAGGGCACACCTATTATACATTTTTTGGAAATATGTATGCTATGAGTGATCAAGAAAATCATAATTAACTTTACACAGACAATATCTTTTTGGGTGCTGTCACATTAATAATACAATAACTAGAGTAAAAATGATTTCTTGGAATATGTGACCTGTTTTTTATTGATGCTTTTTTTGGTTTGCAACAATAATCCAACAAAATAAAACTGCGACTAATATAAATATATCAAATCAAATAACTTAGCTCAAGTATAAAATTAAAATTTGTTTATCTATATTCTAGGTTTAAATTGCAAATTCGCGCCCTCTTTCTAGGTTCATACTATAGCAGCCTTGGCAATGATTCTACAGTCTCAATTACTTGGCGAACCTTGGCTATATTTGCTATTTACCATAAATTCGGAGATAAAGCGAACTATTATTGAGGTAAAATTCTTTGTAGATAATGTCTAATGCGCCACTTTTTTGTTCAATTGCGTCTTTTTTTGCGTTAATCTCATAAAGCGATGCATGTTTTTTGTTATCCTTGTAAAAAATTATGGTCTAGTTGAAAGGATTTCCCATAACTATGGTTATAATGTTTCTGCATATAATTTTTTATATTAGCATATTGAAAGTAAAGTTTGGGAAAGATAGAAAGTTTTGCATGTTAGCTAATGAGCTTGGGAATTTTCATAGATTGGACTAGAATATTAAACGCGCCACGGTCTGGAGTGGGTTATTGACAACATTCATAGTGAATTGCAAAGGCACTAGATCTAACACCCACAATCAAAACATACATCCAACTGGGAGTTATTAAAAGAGTTCGAGAGCATCTCCTTAGACCGCCGCAGAGGCGAAAAGGAAGGCAGAAAGGCATAGATGAGGTAGATGATGTTATTTTTAGACTGATGGTAACAGAAGGAGCCTGCCCTAAATCTCAAAGACAATATCAAACAGCTAAAAGAACCGTAAAATAATACCTTTTAGGATTTATCTATTAAAGTAGATTGTTAGTATCCGCTTATTTTGCAGTTTCGGCTTTCAACCACCTTGGGATTAACATAGCATATCAATTCTCCTGTACACCTAATAAATATATTATATACAATTATTGTCAGAGCTACAGGGAGGAAGTATATAATTGTATTACTAATCATAATACTTATATTTTATTTAACTATTGCAAGTAATGCAATAAAACAAGGTTGATGCTTTGCTTATCAATATAGTGTCTTTTGACAATGCTAAATTTCTACGAATTTCTTTTTTGCTTATTGTCTTTATATTTTACCTACCCAATAATTATTCCCTTATGTTTCAACCTACAAATCAATACAACGGATCATACTACAACCAACAGCCAAAAAAACATGGATCAAGCTTAGTACAGTATAAACTAGTAAGAATGCGCGAAGAAGGATCTTTTGGGTTTTGCTCACTGAAAAACATTCTAGGTATGGATGAATACAAAAATACAAGCATTGAAGAAATTAGAGATGAAGATTACGAAATAAACAGAAAACCTGCTACATCTTTTTACAGGGTCAATTTGAACAATCAACCGCCTCTGCAACAGCAAAATCCAAACACGCCTTATGGCTCAAGTATGCTAGCACAGAATTACAACCAAACCACTACGAATACCTGGGACACATCAAACAAAGCTAGTGATCCATTTAGACCTACAAATACTACAGCAGCACCAAGTAGCTATACAGCAACACCAGCAAATTATCGGGCAACCCCTGCAGCTAATCCACCAGCACAGGCAAATTACCAAACGCATGGTCAGAACACTTTTGCGACTACCTCACAACCGAATGCTAATCCTTGGAATACACAACCAACAGCTAATCCTTGGAAAGCGCCCGAAACTACAAATACTGCAGCACAGTGGAATGCACAGCCAACTACTACATATGCTACAAATACAACAGAGCAATCTAGCTCTGTTGTGCAACCATCATTATTTCCCCAGACAGCAGCATACGTACCACCAACACAATCTGGTTATCAACCGACTGAGCAAACCTTTGGTGCTAGCAATTTAACACAATCTCAGCAAACAGGACCAACTCTTAGCTACCAAATGCCACAGTCTCAAAATCAGAGCTATATGCCACAGACCACAAATAGCTATTCAAATACATCTTTAATGCAAAATACAACCAACATTGACCCTTATTCCGTTTCGCAATTAAAGTTTGAAAAATCAGCTGCACCAGAAATCTCATTGAGAAAATTGCTTACAAAAGACATATTTGAAGACGTAAAAAATGAAAATGAAATTACACTAGAAATCAAAAAAGAAGATAAGTATGAGAGAGAAAAAAGATTGATCGAAAAGAAACAAAAGATATACACGATCCCGAGTATTGAAGAGATAAAGAAGATGGATACCATAAAAAATCTTAGACTTTGTTTTGAAAATAAACCCTGTATTGATTACTTAGAAGACATAAAAAGCAACGATGTCATTTTGGAGCAAAAGGTAGAATTTGCAAAACCTTATATTTACGCAGCAGACGAGAAGGGCACAGGACTAAACAAACGTGCAAGGGTAACAGTAAATGATCTCTGGCCTTTTTTCAGAGGTAAATTGCTAAAGACAAATACCTCTCAATATCCAGAAAAGGGCGTTGTAGACAGGTTTATTTATGAGTTAAAAAATGATGAGTTGCACAACTTCGTTAGCTACGACATTGAATCAGGATGCTATGTCTACGAAGTTTATAGCTTTGAAGTGTGTCAATAAAAAACGCTAGAAATTCGTCCTATTCGTACCATCTTTAACTTATTTCCCACTAATATCTATTGCAGACCGTTTTAAAATCTAAGTAAATTTAATAACGTTAGATTTTAGAAAAGAAACAGCTATTGTTCTATTGTGATAATTGGTGCATGAAGAGTTTCTGTGAAAGAATTTTATGCAGAATGGGCTGTATTAGCAAATTACCACCATTACTAATTTGCAATTTGCATCGGAATTCATATGAGATAAATTGACCCTTATAAGAAATCGACTATGTTCTGATGCGAACATTCAAATCAAAATGATTTTTACTTTTAGTATAGATAACTTCTTGCGGTGATATATGTGATAAAGATTTATTTATGGGTTGCTAAAGTTTAGCTTTGATTACTTACCTTCGGCTGCTTCATTACATTCCAACTTACACATCTCCTCAACTGCCAGTTCGACTGCATCTCTTCTCTCCGTTCCCTCGCAGATGCTTCTACGATCCTCAAAACATATGGTTTCGAGAGTTTTCTTGAGTGTGACAGTTTGGATGTACGCTTGTATCTCTTTAGAGAGACCCAAGGCTTGCATGTATCGTTTGTAGAATTTTGTTACAAC
This sequence comes from Halesus radiatus, assembly GCA_022606495.2. Classification (NCBI taxonomy): domain Eukaryota; kingdom Metazoa; phylum Arthropoda; class Insecta; order Trichoptera; family Limnephilidae; genus Halesus; species Halesus radiatus. The sequence goes on along the minus strand of JAHDVE020009715.1, from coordinate 1,814 downwards.
CCCATCCCATGTTAGAACGACAGGAATTATTTTCACACTACACTTATAAATCAAGGATAATTCACCCGCCAATATGTCGTATTTACGGAGCTTTTCGTTTTCTGTGATATATGTAAAACTCAAAAAAGCTTGTTAACTTTGTTTCTTTAGTTTCGTTAATTTGTTAAGATTGAATCTATATGTATAAATATTAAGCCAAGTCGAAGCATACATTCAGTCTAGAGTGCTTAATATGACTTTAGAAAGTCTCTCTGTGAATGCTTGGAAAGGATTTCCTGAGACGGAAGAGACAGCATCTGGATGGAAGAGAGGATGAAAACAGTTGCAGATGACGTTGGAGCCCTTGAAATGTCTGTAAGTGCATTTTAAGGTAATTGAACATATAATTTTATGAATTTCTTCGGGTTTAAACATTTTAGGACATGTAGTTTTCGAAAAATTTTGCATTTGTTCTCAAAGGTTTATATAGTGATTTACCTTACAATTATAAAGCATACTGACAGCAACAAAAGGATAATGCCAAATAAAAAGACTTACTGTAGTAAAATATTTGAATCTTACTTTCCATATGTGTAACTATAGCCAAATGCGCCAAATTATACCGAAGATATCAGATAAATAGATTTTCAAATTGCAGATATCTAAATGCACCTTTGGAACTTGTCCGGCATATAATAACGTATTACATACAATGTATCCAACGCATCCGTTAATTTACCTACTTCTAGACCAGCCATACTCAACCTGCGGCCCGGTGAGCTTTTTTCTGGGCCAAAAGATATATATGTGGTTTACAAATCTATAATTCTACATTCGTGTATCTCGAGATCAATTCCTCCTTTCCCCTAGATAGTGGCATCAGAAGGGGATAGTCTTTGTTGCAAGAGTATATCAAATTATTAACCGTTGACCTGTCAAAATAAGATTTCGTATTGAGTATAGATGCAGCAATTTTGGTGCCCGACTTGTCTAAAATAATTGCTGTCCTATCAGAAAATCATAGATTAGACTAATTTTGTAATGAACGATACATAATCATTTATACGTTTTAACTTTATCATTACTTTATATTTAATGAACAATATGCCGATTAGAGTGATGATACTACTACACAATAACTCCCGCGGAGGAAGTTTTTTTCGCCAAAGTATATGTCCGGCCTGTGAAGCTTTACAAATACAAGTATGTGGCAATAAATAAAGAAAGGATTAATATTGCTGTTCCAGACAAATAAATACAAATTTTAATAAAGTAATTGCCTCAATAACAGAAATAGACTTGGTAAAAACGGTTATTAGGTCTATAAACGGGTTTTGCATGGAATTCTGTCTATGGAAACATCTTATGCCCATTCAACTGTCTATCTATCTGATCCTTTTTCTAAACTCTACAATTTCTCGTTCTGCTTTTACCTGTTGTCTCGAAAAATTTAATATCATTTCTAACTATCTCCAAAATTGAGAAATCTTGCAAATGCTTTTAATTCCTCTTACACACACATATTACTTTTTTAATTTTAATTTATATCAAAAAATAGATAAAGATGCATCGTTGATTTTATCTAATGTAACTGCCAATTATTATACTTTCCCTTTTTGGTTGTAGCAAATGAATGTGTTCCCATTTAAACCATGGAAAAAATTACATACATCAAAATCAATTTCCAATTATATTCTTAAATTAAGGCATCTAATGGACGTCTAAGGAAACTCCTTTATTCACTGGTTTTCTATTTTATTTATGTTCCATTTTGTTGTCTATCGATTGAAAAAATCCCACAAAAACTCGAAAATAATCTCCTTTTATGGATGGAA